>OV884015.1:75436612-75468840 GCA_930367205.1 Acanthosoma haemorrhoidale | reverse complement strand
TTTAATGTGCAATGAAGTGGTACGATATCTTCGTCATAATATCTAACAAAAATTTGTCAAATTTGAGCTGTCCTGCCTGAGCTTTAACACATTCACATTTTTGATTTGATGAAAAAACCTTTCATCGAATAGTAAATTATATAATTCTGAACTAATTTATTTTAATGGACACATATATCTTGCAGTAATATTTCGGGTTCATAACAAATAAACAACGTTTAAATGCACAATATTCCATTGTAATACGTAATATTGTAAAGATTTTGAGGGTCATGACAGGAAAATGGTTTTGGTCATCGATTGTACTAGATGGTTCTGGATAGGAAACGTCAGTGGACAGCCAATGAAGTCGCTATAGACATGTCGTATGTACGTACAGTTGTTTGCCAACGAGGACGGCGAATTTGTCAGTAGTCAATTACAGAATCGGTGATGTGTAGGCAATTACTAAATGGAAGTTTACAAAGTCAATTCAGTTCGTTGTTTGATAAAATAAATGAATGGTAACATTCAAGAAGTCAAGTCATAGGAAATGAATTATTCAAGGAACATGGTACTGAAAAGAGAGAAGATCAAACGAAAATGGCGTTTTAATTATTTATAATCCTTATTTATCTATGTACCTGAATAATTTATTTTAGATTAATTTTTTCAATTGAAAGGTAAGGGCCCAGCTGAGATAATAATATTCAATTTATTTTTTATTTATTCCTTTATTGTGCTAAAATTACAATCTGCCTTATTAAGTAATTAAGAAAAATGCTCTCATTCGTACCATATTTACAATTCATCATTCACTCGTTCATTCATACAATATTTACAGACAGCCCAGAGGCCTCCCTAATCCACATGCTTGTCACCTCCCTCGCATACGAAAGAGGAAGCGGAGTCTTGGGAAGTCCCCCACGCTCCTCCGTCAGCCGTGTCACCGGATACGAGGCTGACCAAGAGCGCGAGAGCCACAGACGCTCAGGACATGATTGGAGAAACTGGGCATTGCCAGGACTCCCACTGACACGCATTTATAGTAGGTCACGAGGCCACTGCCGTTTCAGTCTCCGAGGAGGATTATAGGGATGAGTGGTGCAGTGCAATGACTGTGCTACGGGATTAGGGTGGTTGGAAAGGCTACTGTGGAATTTCATAAACTTGGAAGGGATGAGTTCAAGAATGTAAGGTATATTAAGATCGTTATGAAGGGTTTTGCTGCTGACGTAATAAGGGGATTTACTATTGTTCTCAAGACTTTTGATTGAAAAGATTAGATACGCTTGTTGTTCGACTTTTTTTCTGTCCCCCATAGCTCTATTTCGTATGTCCAGATTGCCTTAAGTATAACTTTGTAAATAAGTAGTTTATTTTCTATTGAGAGATTGGATGTCCTTTGAAGTAGTCTGTACAGTTGTCCAAAGCGTCTGTTTAGTTCTTGTCTGTTTAGCCTCGTATGTGGGTTCCAGGTCAGTCGTTTGTCGAGATGGAAGCCTAAATACCGTACTGTCTCGGATACAGGGAGAGGAATAGAATTAAAATAAACTAGTGGACAAGACTTGCGACAAAGGATCAATGTAATGTGGGAACATTTTGCTTCATTAACATTGATCCGCCATTGGTTGCACCAATACTCGATCTCGTCAAGGTGTTTTTGATGGTTATGGGGTGCTATGTCGGGGTCTGGGTGGGATGACAAGACTGCAGTGTCATCTCCAAATGTGGCCAAGAAGGTATTGGCAGTAGAGGGGACCTTAGCGGTGTATAGGTTATAGAGGATGGGGCCCAGGACACTGCCCTGTGGAACTCCTGCATTTACGGGATAGTAGTTAGAGTATTCTAAACCACAGCGGACTTGGAAGAAGCGGTTTGAAAGTTAGGACTGTAGGATTAGGAAAAGGGTCTGTGGTAAATATCTTTTGAGCTTTTAGAGCAAACCTGCGTGCCAAACCCTGATTCAATTTATTAAATAAATTTATTTTATTTCAAAGGCTCATTTCAATACAAGTTATAAGTGTAAAAATGGAAAATAAATAATAAATTTAAAAATTAAAAGTAAGTATGAAAAAAAAAAAAGTAATACAAAATTGTGCATGTTGCCAACTATACTGAAGGTGACCTGTCAGAAAAAACATAGTAAGTATTGCCTGAACATATTCTTTAGTAAGAATTCAATATCAATTTATATGTAGTAGTTTATGTGTTTTTATTGTGTATGCGACATATTCAATCAACATATTCACAGAGTTCATTAATTAAAATTTACATTGCTCACCAAGCATCCCTTTGTTAGAAATTTAATTCGAAACATCCATGAACAACACATCACCAATAACAGAATTCCTGCTTTAAATTAAACATTCCTGTGAAATGGGTTGAAGGCCTTGTTTTGTTAGAACAGTAGAAGTGGCACAAACTTGGAATAAATATTTGAGGCGAGCAAGAAGGAATCTTTAGGGTATAAGTCAGCAGTTATTCATTTTAATTTAGTCAGATAATGTTTTATATTGTAATATTTAGCGTGTAATATAGAGTTAATAATTTAGCTTAAGTATTGAATGGCGAGGATAATTAAAAGTTAATTCTGTATCATTTATAATTAGCACTGGTTTATAGTGGCAATTCCAAGAGGTTATTCCCTGGATATCAGCCGGCATACTGATTTGGTGATGTCACCTGCCATCATAGTCATTAGGGCAGTTAATTCCCATCACTGGTAGCAGATCTGCTACTTGTCACTTATTCGTGTCGTCATTCCTTAACGTGGAAGTTTTAGAATTAACGGTTTTTAATTATTGTAAAGAAGTAAACTGTAAAATGAGTTGCGAAAAATGATTCATAATCATGAGTAGCAAAAGAGGGCATTTGACTCCTTCGAAACAGTGTTTTTCTGACTTTTAATTATGTCATAGGTTATTTAAAATGACTCAAAGGGATAAGAAATTGATTAGGTTAACGGTTCGCACGAATGGCTAAGTTGGCAGAGTGCCTGACTGGAGATCATTAGGTCAAGGGTTTTAAATCCTTCCTTGGGTCCCCTGTACCATTTTTTTCGCCATGAATAATATAAATAGTTCGGCTTGTCTCCCATGTTTTTTATCTATCTTTCTTATTTACATGTTTCGCATTTTATTAAATTCCTATGTCAAATTCTTCGTATTTTACATTCCACCTTCCTTGTCCTTACCCTTCTAGAAGTATTAACTCAGGGAAATACTTCGCAAATTGATAAATAATTTATTTGTTATTGACCAGTCTACTTCTGAAGTTAATCATTTTAAATTTAAAAAAAAAACCATTTAATCATACCCTTTTCTCATCATGTTTTTTTACTTATTTTACTTATATAAATGAATCGTTTACATTTTAGAAAATGTAATTTGTACAAGTATTCATTTAATTACCCATATAGAATAAGTATTCAGTAAAATGTTGCTCCCTATGTTAATAATTCACTTATGTAATGGTGATAAATATTCATATCAACTATTGAAAATAGAAAATACTTAATAAGTAAAATGTAAATATTATTTAAAACGAGTCAGAAAAAAACAAACTGCGGTGTACAAATGGAAACGTTACGTAAATTTGTTACATAATGAAAGTGCTTTTTTTGGTTGAATTGTGGTGTTGTTTTTTTGGAGGTTTACTGGAATGTTACTGAACTATTTTAAATGTATTTCTTCAAGTAAAATACTTATATATTCTATGTTGACTACTCGAAACACGCTGATGATCTTAGTTGACCGCAAAAAAAGGCAAATTTTGTTAAAAGTTATATAATGCTAAGAATATTGTAATCCTAATATTATATATATAATGCTAAAAGCTCCCTCAAGTGTATACCTGGCTCGGGACTTCATGGAAGTAACTGATGGTTCTTGTTATTTGTTTAATAAGCGACCGCATCCCTCCCCGAAACTACCCTTCTCATATACACATATGTCTCAGATTTAGTTCCAGCCCACAGTTGTCTCCCAGACACTCGTCCATTAACACCCGACCCAGTAGTATGTAGTTATGAAACTCTTAATATTTGTATGTACCAGTGTTTTGCTTGTACTTCATAATAAAGCTTTTCTTTTGAAAACTCTCCTCAACAAAGATTATTTAACTAAAGATAAAAATAAATGTCCACTTATCGCGATAATTTTGAACGTCTCAAAAATTTTAGAGTTGTTACTGACTTACCTGACCTTGCTGACTTTAAACTTTATTGTTTCAGCCCAGAAATTTAAAATTATATGTTTATTTAATAAACTCATTAAATTTTGAATTGTTGAATAAGGATACGATAAAATAAGAAACGCAGAAAGAAATCCTAAGATATTCTGCATCGTGTTGAAAATCAATACAACAATAGATGTAATTGTTATATATCGTCCCTGGGCGTAAAAACTTTGTCGATATTTAATATATTTATTTTTTAAGTGTTTTTCTGTGACCTGTGTTTAAAAAAAAATGTTTCTGGACAGAAATAGAAAGTAAGTTTTTTCACTAAAACGTTCTACGTATATTGTGTAATAATAAACCATACATTGAGTTGTAGTAATTTCACTAACGATCCGTACTCTACCCTTAAGTGTATCTTGTAATTATTTTGTCTGTTCGATAACCCAACAAGGTTTCAAGTGTTTGGACATAGACATTAAAGACAGGTACATTTTTAATGTCAGTGACTACAATCACAGAAAGTCATTAAACTAGTCGTTAAAATAGATTCAGCGGGCGTAAGAAACCATTAATTTTGTCACTTGAATTTTTTTTTTGATCTGCGTCATATATAATGCCAGAATCTTAACATTAGGCCTTAGTAGGCTTGAAGGTGAGAAGACTGACCTTCATGATAGCGAAAATGAGAGTATGCTCCTCTGGTCTGTCCCCCGGCGATAGAAGCATTGTCCTTCGGATCACATCTCTCAATCCTAATTTTAATTATCTGCGTCGTTATATATCGGTTTAATTAGTTCGCCACGAGCTACAGGTCCCATCCGTTGGCTAACGCAGACAGACTGGAGGTCCTGCTATTGCATTCCATATTGCGAAGCCGCGGTGCAGGAGGGTCGGCAAGAACCTATACCAGCCTTCCGAAATAATGCCAAGGTCTTCTAAGTAAAAGTGTGACGTAAGAGATGATCTCAGTTCCCGGTTATGGTAGTAAAACCAGTCTCAGCCACTCCCTCACAGCTCAGGGGTCTGAAGGGGCACACTAGTGTCACCCTTCTTCGTCTGCATCCTCGGAGGTGTCCATGGATGTCTTTTGTATATTTCCTCTATCTCTTACTCCGGTGGGTGCAGAGCCTCTCCGTATAGTACTGCTTGTTTTCATTGGGGAATTGAACATATGGTGTCGCACATGGGTCCATGTAAGTCAGGAATGTCCAACCTTTTAGATTCCCTGCGACACTTTGAAAAAAGATGAGCAGTTATGCTTAAAAAATACTGACGATAGCAGATGAGCTAAAACAACTTTGAATACACAGTTGATTGATGTAATTAAAAGTATACATACATACAGCACTAAGTTCTATAACCATTCATATATCTTCCTAACAATCTGTAGTGGTATCAGTAGCTGAACTAAATATATAACTATAATACAGTTTTATTGTCTTTCCACAACTTATAACATCTTCTTTATTGTGATAGCACTTTCGACAGCTCTAAGCTGTCATCTTTAGTTATCTTCAATTGGTTATATGAGATAAATACCTCATCTAAAACACTAATATATTTTATTATCTATTTAACTAAGGCTCATCCACGCTCCTTGCCTTACGACTTCCAACAAATAACCATCCTTAGTTAAATAGCTAATAACATTTACTAGTGTTTTAGATGAGATAAATCCCACATAAGTACTGCAGTAAAACGAGCAACGAACAAACCACCAGAAAAAATTTTCGACATTAACATACAGGTTGTTAATTACTAATAAACGTTATTCATTAAGAATATAAATAAACATGCAATTTAATTTAACTGCCTACCAAATGAATTCCAGCTTTTCACTTGAGCTTGAAGGTCAGCGATAAGTAATCTTACCTCCTGGAGGTAATAAGCCTTCTCAATTCTCAGTAAATTACTCTCTCTGACTCACGTTAGGTAAATATATGATTTTAATACAAATTTGAGTCAATTTTAAAATTAAACCTTCTTCATTATTTGTTTGACAAAAACCAAGAAAGAGACTCTAATTATATTTGGGTAAATAATGATCGTATTTCGTCTGTATGTTTGTTAGAACTACAGATAACGTCATAAAAAAGACGTTATCGACCTGAAATTTCAAAAATTTATTCCACTGGATTTTAATTAAAATACAATGACGGGAGGTGTGGTTAAACAAATTTAGCTTTTAAGATTTCGGATGCTGTTTGAAATTTAAAGTTTTGACGTTTTCTCCATAGTTAGTTATTTAATCGAAATTTGAATATTTACTTCGTTTTGACCGATTTCAGTATTTTTTTCATATTAGTAAAGTTATTTTCAGTAACCTAGTTAATTTACTAAAGTATTTTTGATATAAAACACTGCGTAGATTTTTCACAAGCAATCCATTAGTTTATAAAAACGTACCAAGTTCCGTGAGAAACGCTTCATATTATATTTGTATAATACTGTAATTATAGAATTAATTTCGTTAAAACTCATTTAAAAACAAAACTCATCGCGTAATCGTAAATTTGAACTCTTTAGACCGATTTACAGAATGATATAAAAATACCATCCTCTTGCTAAACCAGAATTCACCCTGTATCACTTTTAGTATATATCCGGATTGTGTCTCGTTCGAGAGAGAATGCCAGAACCATCTACGCGGGTATTTACTATACTTAATTTTATTTGGACTGATTCATGATCTGAACCAAAGTTTAACGACAATGCCCATGCTCAAAGACGTGGGGGAATCCATGATTGCCAAGGAGAGAACGCCTGAGTGCTTCGTCAACGCAACAAGGAGAATGGTTTAAAGAAAATCCTAGGAAGTACAGGAATCATTTAAGAATAACTGAAAAAAAATTCGCTTATCTCCACGAAAATATATATTTATAATTTATTAAAAAAAAAAATAATTGGTTCCGAGAAGCTTTCAACTCTAAAATACAACTGCTGAGATATCTAGCTGTTAGAGGTAATATGAGTACATTAAGTAGTTCCAATAAGTACATTCTTATTGTTTTTACCTCAGGTATGTGACACCATGTACAACGCTTTGGAAGCTTTTATTATTGTAAGCACAAATTTAACACCTTACAGTGAACGGAATCCGTTGTTTTTATTTTTCACTGCGCCTTCATTCCGGATGCATCATCCTTGAGAAACTACTCTTACATCAGATATTATTCAGGCATCAATTTCTTCCCACGTTCATCTTTTATGTACTCTTTGGATGAAAAGCAACCTACATTTATCACTTTAAATGATTCTTCCAAGATGTTCACCGAAAGTGACTGAATGTAAATAATCCTTAATGATTGGCCGGTTAAATTTAAGACAGTAGCATCCAAAACTTATCAAGCCTTCAGTGGTGGTAACCTTGGGACTGAGGAACCAAGGGGTTAACATTTTTGGTTGTACCTGTCATTCAGAAACTAGGTAACAGTTTCACCCCTAGAGTACCTTCATGTCAAAGATGGAATTCCTTGCTTCTTGCAAGAAGCCTCAAAGGTCAGTCTGGACATGGACCCAAGGTATTACACGTTTTACTTTTTTTTTTCATCTTGAACCCTTCTTTGAAAAAAGTTTTCAAATTAAATTGTCTAGAAGAGCTTGACATGGTTCATTAGCTTCTTCAACAAGAATGATTGGAAGGTGAAATCGTGCCTGAAAGGTATGACAAGGGTACGGTTCTTAATTTTCACATAGTTAGTGGTCAGGATTAGGGTAGAGTGAAGAAGAGTTGGGTGAAACAATGCATCTATCTCTTTATAGGAAAGGGATTACTGTAGGATTCATGGGTATATGCTAGAAAAGAGTGAAAATGAACCTAAGAGGCTCGCTCAGAAATATTCATGGTATGTTCAAGAGGACCAGAATGTGGACATGAATAAGCGTGTTTGATGTGCACGTTGCAAAGAGACAAAATCTTGCTTTTACCACAGTAACATAAAGTGCACAAACTGTGCTCAGTTTATTTCGCCTCTAACATGCATCAATGGTCTGTCAAAATTGCAGTTTCAATATTTAGTTTTTATTAGCCTCTATCAAATACATGTTCGTACCCCTGAATTATTAAAATTTAATTAGTTTATCATATGTTAAACCAAAACCATTTTAAATGATTTTTTTAGTTTCAGACTTAGTACGCTTTATTTGATATTCTAATCTTTTTTCAATCTTTCAACATTTAAATATTTTTGATAGATATTTTTATTACTTGGGTCAAAGAGACCCGGGGATGCCACTGGTATCGGATAATTGTCATGTCACCTACCTCTGAAGGGTTAAGAAGGCTTTCAGTGAATTATCTTTCCTATGCTATTCGTTTTTAAAAGATTGTGTACTTATATATATATCTCGAATCCCCACTTCTTCCTCCGTTTGAAATTTCAAAACGGGAATTCGCCTTATAAGGAATAAAAAATTGCGTTATCCTGTAGCCTGCAGCCGTTTCGTAATCCGGAATAACCGGTCCAGTGGGGACCAATAATATTATGTCGAGTATAAATATCTATGCATACATATACATGTATACATTTTCTTGTTTACACCTTGCTATAGAACGTTAACATACTCTGACCTATGGTGGAAACCGAAGTGTGGGAGTTGAAATAGATAAATAAGTAAGAACGATTTACCTTACCTTAAGCACTATGAGACGTGAAAAACTCAAAAAACTAAAATTAGGCTCATTAGATAGCCATTTACCTGGTCATAGAGAAAAAATGTATCTATGCCGGTAAATTTTACATCAATAAAGCCCCTTTTAACGTGTAAATAATCATTTATCCCAATGAGATCCTTGATTGTTTTGGTGCGGAGGACTTAGAATGTTTGTACTTTGGTAAATAAGGTACAAATATTATACCTAGTATGTTATGAAGGAATGTTTTCCGTGAACATCTAGGTCATTTGTTTATCTTTTGGTCGTTGTTTTTTGAAATATTTTTCCCTCAATTAAAATTATTGTACACTTCTATGAAGTTTACGAGGGTGGTCTGAAAAGTTTCCGACCTAACAAAGCTTTTATTTATTTTATTATCATCTTCATGTTGAGATCGGAAACTTTTCAGACCACCTGTGTATTCATAATTTTTATTGTTGTAAATGTTTTTTATTATTGTTTGTATTATGCAATTATGGGAAATAAATTGATTTGACTAGTGCTGTTAGCTACCAAGGGATTATCATACAATATAATGATGGCAATATATTAAATATTCCCTTTTTGTTTAGTAGAGAGTAAAGTGTTTCCAAACGTCTGCCTCTTCCTAGTAATTTATATTTCACTTGTATTTTTCATAATAGTTTAGTATAAACACAAAAAGATATTTAATGTCTTGGTTCAATGGATTCCAAGTTATTTCCTCGTTATTGATTATTAGTTGTCGAGACCGTCCAAGATTATTCTTCGGTGTCCGAATATTTTAGCCATTGTTTTTGAAGTGTCTCCATTCGGGAAACCACTCAGACTGTTAACAAAGTGACTGCATTCAAAATCAAGGATTTTTTAATAAAACGTTCTGTTTTTTTCCGACGACGAAAAGTTGAAACAAACAAACAAAGTCTCCTCCAATCGCCTCGTGATGGAAAATTAATCTTCTTATTTCTTAGGGGAAAATGTATAAGAGATGTGGTTCTCTTGCGGTCTAATTAAATTTTTATTATTGTTGAATTCTTCATATTTTCTGAATAATGTTTCATGATTTGTGATTGATATTAGAATATAATTAAGTTATGTTTTTATTTTATCTACTGGTCGATACATGTATTAATTAGAGAGCTCTGGTATTTAATTTCAGATTAAGATATCGATCGTTTATTTACTCTTCGAACACGCCAATGCCAATTTAATTAAGCATTTTATATTTTCATCGAATAATGACGTATCTTATCTTGCTAAACCCGTAACTCATGGTGGCGAAACTGGCTTACTTTTATTACCTTCTGTATTAGCCAGGATATGGTTTATGATAGGCATTATGATATGGCCATTATATCCTGTAGCCTTCTATGCTTCAAGGAAGTAGTTGCTATACCTGATTGGAAGATACCTGACGTCTAAAAATTATCGCTATGTTCCATACACACTTTTCGGAATGAGAACATACCGCATTGGCCAAAGAAAAAAGAAAGTGATTAGGGCCGGAATTCAAAGCTTCCTGATAAGTCGGTACATGTTGCGTATTTAAATATTTGTTATATCAATTTCCGTGGTTAGCTGAGTCTTGGAAAATTTGAACTAACAGACTACAAAAACAAGAAGCTAAATTCATTTTTATATCTGGAGCGTAAGTAATCCTCTCGAAAGTAAAGCTTACGGGATTAAAGCTTGTAAGCTGCAAGGATTATAATATTAATCCTCCTGAGAGTTGGAGTTAAATGGGCTTTTAAACGTCGTTTCACACCTAACAAAAATTACATATTACTTTTCATGACGATCCTGTACAATTCATACATACTGTTAAAACCAATCAATATTTTTATCGAGTAAAAATGATTAATTAATTTAAACCTGGTGAGGTTTCTTTGGCATTTGTCAATGGTTTATTTGTCTTTCTTTCACTGCTTCTAATCGAAAGCCACTGAGTCTGTGTCTGCATGAAACAAACATTGAACTAGACTTTGATGAAAAACCGCTGGTGCTATAGGTCGTACGATACCGGTTGTCAAACACCACATCAAAGGGGTTGGCGTATATTGCCAATTTCCATTAGTAATAAAACACCTTACTCTCCACAGCGTTGTTGATCTAAACCCGAACGTTTCCGACGGACTATACCGTCATCCTAAAGGGGTTCGAGCTGTAACGTTCATGCGATAAAGAATTTCATACACGATGGTGTCATGGCGCGTGTTAAAGACGGCTACAACAATTTAAACTTAATATCTAAAAGAAACCATACAACAATAAAAATTAATATGCCTGTGGAGAGACAAAAAAGTGTTCTGTTTGTTAATTCATATAAACTATCGATGCCAGCACACGATGAATTGTCCCCATTGAAACTATTATTAGGCAGCTCTGACGAAAATAAGTCCCGAACCTGAATAAAAATAGTGCCCTTCCTTTAGGGCTCGGCTACCGATGTATTAGTGTGTAGCCAACAATTTTATTGGCTCACGTTCACTTAACAATTTTTTATTCATCTCGCAAATTCATTTCTTAATCAGACTTTCCCGCTTATTAATACACTTAAGAATGGGATTTTGCTGTGCGGCATAAGAGAGAGCATCTGTTCCGCTCCGAATTGGGTCAACTACCATTGGAAGAAATACGGTCGGCAGTGGGAGGGCTAACGCCGGCCGGGTCAGACTCGGCGGCACTTGGCCGATTTTGGCACGAAAACATTGGCCTCCTGCCAAGTTAGGGGTTGAATGAACCAGCACCGTTTGATCCGAGTCACTGCTCACAGCCAATCCAACACCTGCTCCTATTTAGTAGGAAATACGGGTCTTAGTTCAGGACGGGGAAACGATCAAGGTAATCAATCGTATAAGCTGCGAATCTGTCTTTGCTCTAATAAACGGTGGGAAGTGTTGCATATGGGCAGGATCCTTCATAACCATCTCTAAAGCAATAAGCATTGACACCTTGTCACTTCTTTACTTATAATGCTGTAACATAAGAGAATTCCCATTCCGTAAAATATTGGATCGAGCAAATCCTCGACATGTTACACATCATGAAACATAAGTAAATAACTAGTACACTACAATTTCTTTAAAGTAACAGATGATGTGTTTTTAAATGAATACATCCATATCAAGTGTGTCAATTCACCCCCTCTCCTTCAAAATGATGAAATAGGAAATATGAAAACTTTTAAGTAACCTCTCTTGTTTTTACTCATTCAGATCTGTTAGTCAACATCCTGATGTATCAGTATACAATTAATTGTGGGTAGACATACACATAGGTATACACTTATTAATACTCTTATTTTATGGTCGAATGTTTCATTCAATGTCGCAACTATTCGTGCACACACGCTTCTGTACAAAAATTCAAGTCAAGTATCCATCTCACAAAGGTTGTACTCTTCAAGATCATAAGTTGATTCCCTTTCTCAATATGACCAATTACCAATTAATTGTTTATCGTTCAATAATTATTTTTTTAAGTGGTTGCTTTTATTTTTATCAGTTATAAGCTAACATGAAAAATATGGTTCCTTTAAAAAAACATGTGAGGTAAAGTTGCGAACAAGACGCTAATGACTTATCTATAATTCAATCTTTAATTTGATTCCTTTCTAAAGTTTATATAAAAGTATTTGTTTCAATACCAAGTAATTGATTCACTATTGAAATCAAGTAATTGAAGTCATGATAATAAGTGCATCGCATTTATTGGGCGATTTCGATATAATTATCATGTTTTGAGAAAATCACACTTTTAAATTACAAGTCTATAGGTTGAACTAGGAGGGAACTTACAAATACCTGAACAGGCCGACACACAGTCGTATGAGTCTTTAACTGTTTTTGGTTTTGAAAAAACAAATGAAACCTTTAAAATTGATGTTGTACATAGAAATTTAGATGCTTCACCGATAGTTGACTACATAAAGGAACTCAGAAAAGCCTTTGATAAGCGAAAATATTGATTCTGATGAACACACTTGATATGGATGTATTTATTTAAAAACACATCAACATTTGTTACTTTAAAGAAATTGCTAAGAATATAAGAAATATGCATTTGCTCGATCCAATATTTCACGGAAATTCTCTTATGATAATTTGAAAGTTCTCGTTTCGTTTTTATACAAATTACGAAAAGAATGCCATCTGTTCAAGAAATAATCCACACCCTGCTTTAAAATATGTACCATTATACTTTACAACCTTAACATTTCTTCTTTCATAAACCATTAGAAAAATGTCTTATACGGTTCATTTGTAGACTTGTGAGAGGGCCTGGTTCTTCAAAGCTTACAGATTGAGATAGTGAGCACTGAGTGTGGCTTAATTTGAAGAGGGTTACTATTTATTTATGAGAGGACAGGTTTACAGTACAAGCTCCGTATGTGCGAACATCACCATTTTTCTGGCACAACACCGGTAAAGATAATCTACTTAGGGACTGCTAAGCGAAGACAGTAAGTGAACGAATTCCTTAACTGTACCGTGGCCTCAATGCATGCCTGATGCATCTGCAGTGTGCTGTCCCTATTCAGACCCGACCCTCATTATTAATTTGCATGTATGAAAAACCGCACGTTCGCTAATCATATGCTGGAACATGTGCACGCTCGTCACCGCCATAGCGTCATGTTCTAATTCAAAATGAAAGCTCGCCCAAGGAAACAATTTGACTATTAATTAATACGAGTAAAAGCCATCGACATTTATATGCCTGCATTGTTTTCCGATGGACACCATAAACCGGAATAGCATAAAAGAAAAGTAATTTTTAAAAATAACTTTCCCACATTAGTAATAGCCTTCAAGGCAGCCAGGTGAAGGTGAGGTAGCCCACGATGTATATATAGATGATATCAATTTCCACTTCTAGTTAATGATATGGTCACTAGGATAGATCAAAGATCATCTGGGTTTTCAAGCAAGACACGAGTTAGTGAACTCGAACAAATATTCTTTCGAGGAAAACGGATGTAGCTAATTATGCTGTTACACGAACAGAGAAAACGATTTGATTCGAGTCATTGATTGTTGCCTGGCAACATCAGATCTCTAAGTACTTAAACAAATACCATTTAGTATCTAGAACTAACATTCAACTTTTATAAAAGAACAACAGAACATGCATATAATGTAATAGGAATGTGTATGAAAGTTGCACTCAATGTCCAAGTCTATTGATTTGGAAAATAATAACCCAACGAAAAATCATTGAGGTAAGTATGAACGCAATTATCCCAATTGTTAAGAGTGGCGGGAGAAACGATGAAATGAAAATAACTAAACCTTTAATTTAGTGATCCTTTACTTGCTTTTCATACGAGTTGTTTTTTTAAATTATTGTCATTGAGTGATACCTATTTTCTCAACAATTGTGGATGTTGGTTTTACTTTAATTTGTGTGAGCCGAAATGTAAAACTTGATTTTATTTAATTACTCTTTTAATAATTTTTTAATTATTAATTAATAATAATAATTATTTAATAATTAATTACAATCTAGCCTGTATTATCCCAACATGTAAATACAATAAGTAATAAAACGCAATCAAAGTTTTATTTATGTTATCTTGTATTGTGGCGATTACTTTCACAATCCTATGGCCAATTGTCTGTCGGTGTGATAATTTTCTATTTCGTAATTCTTATTGTCTGAATAAAGGCATATATGACTTGGTACCAATTTCTTCAATCATGGCGGCTTTACTTTTTGTGGATTAACATGTACAAGTTTTAAATTATTAATTCATAACGGTTATGAATGTCTCATGGTCCTATGGCAAAGTCTTTTTCTAATTCCTGCCTTTTTTATCATCTATAAGTATAAATATAAAATACATTGATTGATACAAATTTTCTCGAGTGAGAGGTGTTTCACAGTTTCATTTTCATCGGTGACTTTAATATCCCAGAACTTAGGAGTATTTAAATTTGGCACGAGATAACGAAATATAATGTCTACATTTTCTAAGGGATATTCTCGAATCTACATGTGAAATCGACCGACATTTGATTTACTATGTCATGCTTTGGGTCCAAACGCTTCATACACCCCGCAATAACAGCCATTAACTGGACTTAGTTTCAAACAGCGCACGTGGAATTGATAATGGCGCGAAATGGCGGCTGTTCTAAGCGATCGCCCTTGAAGTGCCCGTGGATAAGACGATAATGAGCGGACTGTTTGAGACGATGGCCGTTTTAAGACGGCCCCAGACCCGGTCTGTTAATGATATATAATACGAAGTGAGGGATCTGTCATCATCCGAATGCTGACTAACGGTCATCAGCGGTGAGTGGCCGTATCCATCCACGCATGTCTTCATTTTGGCCAGCTCTTGATTATTCTCTCTCTTCTTCTCCAACTTCATCACTCCTCAGGTATCCATACTGGTACCGTTTAGGGTCCTTTGAAGGTGTGACGAAAGGGCGGGTCGACGAAGATTACGACACAAACCGCTAAATAGTTTTCCTCATGATCTTATATGACTTCATACCAAATCGGCTTAAAGGTCGTTTCGATTAGTGTCAGATTTTTCATTTAAGATACGATGGCAGGTATTTTTCAAATGTTTATAGGACTGGTCTAAGGTTTCGTGAAGTTTGATTCGTCAGACTCCAGCATATTTAATTCAGAGTAAAGTTCTCTTGTATCTTTTAGATTCCAATTTATTTAAAACCAAGTAGTAATCCTCTTGGTTACAGTCCTTAAATTCAGACCGACAAATTAAAAAAATGTTTAGTACTTTTTTCACTTTAAAACAAAAATTACAGATTATTAATCAGAGGAACAAGATCTTTTATTTCGTACTCAGTATAAATGGAAAATATTTCTGGCCAAAGGGAATTTACATTGGGAAAATGTCATTCAATTTGGATAGCTCACTTGAGTGATTATCTACATATTAGAGAGTTTGCAGGTTCGAGTCCATATCTGGCCTATACTTTTTTGTTAGGTAGTTAATTATTAATATATTATTTAGTTGTTAGTTGTGATATGTAGTACTCCTAAGTGAAATTCCTTAAAAGAAATAGTTCTTGTTAAACTATTTTTTTTCTTTTTATTTAATAATTATTTCGATTGCGGACATCAATGTACCTTCTGCTTGAGAAGCCCTGACAGAAAAAAGAATTATTTTGATGAATATAGATCATTTGAAAATGAATTAGATACTAGTACATTTTGTAACTTGAGGTTATGAATGCACCCTTGGGCTTCAGTCTGCTAGAGAACAACTTAATCTACGAAGTTATAAAACATATACATAAATTAATAATCACATGCTAATTTTTCTCATTCATCGTTACTGTCTGAACTTGGCTTATTGAAACGCTTTCAAAAATCAAATACTCTCGCTCAACTCACGGAGATAACTTTGGCACTTGCATTACAGGGGGGGGGGGCAAATCGTTATGTCTTTTATTCACAAATCAACCAAATGAAAACTTTTGTAATATTTTGTATATAAAATAAGTATATTTGCTTCAAGTAATTCACCTTCTTTGGGCCCAGGCTGGAAGCTTCCCTCGACGGCCCTGTTGACATAATATTATTATTGTGGGAACCGAGCAGTATGCATGTGTCTCATATGGAACACGTCACGCCCGTTTATGAATCATCGGGTCAGATGTTTTTACAGCTCAGTGCATATTGATCATTTTTATAGTCCTAAAGTGTATGTTGCACGGTTTTGTTGAGATAGTAGCTATGGAAGACATCGCATTTTAAATTTGACATAAACTAATAGTACCTGATATCTTAACTTCCTTGTCTTAAACGTTTAATATTGAAATTTGCATACTCTTTTGTCTACACAGTTGAATATTTAACACCATTTTGTTGATTAACTAGTTTTTTATGCATTTCAAAACGACAGCGTGAACTGTCGAATGGAGCTGTTAAATAAACGGGTTAAAATTAGGCGTAGACGGCAGAAATGTTGATTTTTCCTTCATACCATTTGCGAATTTCCGGTTAAAGAACTTTAGAAATTTACTTTCTATGCACATACTATAAATTTGGTAGGAGAAATCTGTTCAACCCTCTGACCCAGTTAAATTAATTATTTGAAAAGTTAGAAATGCAGTAAAACACATAAAAAATAGTGTTATTAACCCTGACCAACTTAAGAAAAAAATGGTCATTTTAGAGTAAAAACCCTGTAGAATTTGGTATCTTAATTGCTTGAAAGATTTATTAATATATTGAAGTCGTATTCTGAAATATTAATAGATGCCAGAAATTCACCACAAATGCTTCACCATGATGCCATTAGTACAAGAAATTGAGGTGATTAAACAAATAATCAATTTACTAAAGCCTTTTGAATATGTTACAGGAAATGATCAGAAGAATTATATTGTAATGTTATTTTGTAAATCTAATTCTATTATTATTCTATTCCATTTGACGACTGCCATTTCGCACGCCTTACTTTTCAAAATTTAGAGAGTATGGATTCGAATATGTGCCCCATCTATTTTTTGTACACATAGACCACTTCTTACAAGAAAGAAAGCATTTTATAACCTTTTTAGAATTCTTAAATTCTAAGGGTATTAATTTATATTCAAATGGTATGGAATATAAATCCTCTTTATAAAAGAGCTCGAAACTACTTGCAGACAGTGACAAAACCATCATTACGTGTCGGTTTGTATGTTATAGGACAGTGATCGTAAAAAAAGGATTCAGTTTATGTTGAATTTCATAATTTTATTTCACAGTATCTAGAAATATGCTGATGATATATATGTTTGTCAAAAACATAGTAGTGAAGAGTAAGAAAAAAAAAAAAATCAGACTGTCAGCTCATGGGGTAAAAATTGCGTTTCCATCGCGTTGGCAAAAATTCATTATGCAGTTATTTCCGGACAGCCAAACAAAACTCGCAATATTTATATTTGTCAAGTACTTCCTTTATTATTAAGTATTATTATTTACTATTTTGCATTTCATGGACTTTTATCCTCTTTATAAACAGGTTTGAATAGTGTTGGGTAATGATTAATTATCAAAATAACAGATTGCACACCGGACCAATATCCATAACGCTTTCGTTATTTCACATATGCAAAGTACCAGCTCACTGTTTGCGACCAACGTGAGTCATACCTGAGGATGACAAAATGTTTTTGGGGGCAAATTTTACGACGACATGTTCCAAATGATGTAGAGACGACGTGATAAAGTAATAATTCAAATTTAAGGGTACTTTTTCCGAGCTTGAACTACTTGCAGTGAAAAAAACCATCATTACGCGTCTGTTTGTATGTTATAGAACAGTAATCGTAAAAAATGATTCAGTTGATATTGAATTTCATAATTTTATTTCACAGTATCTAGAAATATGATGATGATATGTTTGTCAAAACACATTAGTGAGGAGTAAGAAAAAAATTCGACTCGGACAGTCAGCTTAGGGCTAGTTTAAGATTTAAGTTTTCTTCAGTGGTCAAGGGAAATGCTAAAATAAATTTAAAGGAATTCTAAAAAAAAAATAGTTTTGAGAGAACACCCTGTGTTTCAAGCCAATGTCATAGTTTTTTTATTGATTACTGTTTTAGTTATTATTTAAGGGGAACTCGACAAATTAAAGTGTTTCAGGTTATGATTAAGAATATTCGATATTTACTGGAGCTTTTTTATATTTTCTATAATAATTTTTCTGGTTGATATTATTTAACATATTTCATCAAGTTATTAATTTTTTAACTTATTTTTAGTTTTCCGTTGATAACCTTAGCTTAGGTTTTCTTAATAAGCCAATCAATTATTACATGTGCATTCAGTCCAAGGCTGCTGCATAGATGCAAAATAATAATAGTGAATCTCATGGTTCTTCAATTGTATTGATTGACATAAGTACTATTGGTGTACGAAAGAGGAATTAAATTTCAAGAGATAGACCCCAATCACCATTTTTTTCTTATTTAATATTTCCTGGGTTTATTTGTATAGCCAATCATGGAATTCAACAATTATAGTAAGGATTGGGTCTGGGAGTGGTTGATTTATTGTTGAAAAAATCAACATAATGTGTCTCGACGAGAAATTTTTTTATTGTATTTCACCAATATAATAATAAATTATTTCTAAATATTTATTTATTTTATTTGTTACTCAGGGCCCTGTAGTTTGTTACATGTTTTGGCGTCTTCTTAATCGTAAGCCATTAATTAAAAAATACGGATAGTTAAAATGGTATGTGTCATATAATAATATGAATAGAACAACATTGTTCTGCTTGTTTTTAAGTTTATTTTTACTATTATTAAGTATTAATTGTTAAATTTATAACTGTAAAAAAAATAACATATTTTTTTTTTCTAGGTATGAATTCTTCAAATATGAGTGACTATTAACTTCATGGAGTTCCGTATGTAATCTTATACGTTTTTGTTAGTAATAATTTAACCTGATTACTTGTATAAATAGAATATTTTTTTGTAGAACTTTTAATTTGATGCCCTAATCAACGAGGGTTGAATTATTCTTGTTATCCGAATAATTATTTAATGACGCCTATTTTGGATTTGGATTCGGTTATTATTTATTAAATAAATACAATAATGAAAAGAGATATTTTCATCACTTAACAAGAGTTAGACATATTTGTATTACATTTTTGATATGGTTTGTTAAATTTTAGTCCTGAATATTACTAAATATGTCAAGTGTTGATTGTTTTAAATTAAATAATAAGATTATAACATAATTAAATTTAGAAACTATTTACATAAGTGATTTAAGAACGTATTGAGAAATTATTCTACCTTGATACCCCACCCATTGTTTTTGAATGAAAATCTTATAAGATACATCTGTCAGATGGATTGTTTATCAATAATTGCTACTTTCTTTCCCTGCGGTAATGCAATAAGGAACACTCCTTGAAACTGCAGGAAAAGGTTATACAACGAACACTCCAGTGCATGCTTAAATGGCCTGCTCTTTAAACCCGATGGGTGGGATTTTCCCTCATATTCACTTCCTGAGAAAGTTGCTTCAACCTGTTAAGTAGTAACGACCTCAAAAACTTTCTCGCTTCCTACAAGCTAAGAGAAGAAATTTTATAAACAAATAAGTTTAAGTTGTAATTTAAACTTATATTAAGTTTCACAAGTAGAAATTGGTTTAGGTTAGATTTCTATCCTGTTGGATGCCGCCATACATTTATCATCTATTAACTATAACAATTATTTCATTTGTTATATTTGACAGAGTCACTTGTGGAAACTTCATTCTTGGGCTCGAACCAAGGTTTTCATACCATATACGCATTTATAGTAATACCCTTAAACAGTACACTATAATAGTTATTTGGTTAAGTATTTAATTAAATCATATTTTATAAATGGCGTTGTATGGTGCTGGTGGCACGAGGTAAGTTAAGAATATTGATCTTTGATCAAAGATACTACAACAGCACACAGCAAACCATTACTTTTTTTTGATGAGTAGCTAATGTTTAGGTGCTCCTCCTTGTTCAGAAGACCAACTGTTGCGATTCACTTTTCGTCGCAAGTAACGATTTTGATAAGAAATGGTTCATTTTTGGTCAGACGAAAAAGTGCAGATCGCACTTAATACCTGTGAAGTTTTTCGCGGTTATTACATTCACGAGAATCTTATTTTTTCATCTTCTTCACCTGGCCCATCGGTGGTCAGTAACGACCTCTGGAACAGTTGTTATTGGATTTTGCATATGCTCGACATAAACAGTTCTTTTATGACCTTCTTAGTCTTCAAGACTGAATTCTCTCTTTGGTTTTTGGACCACTTCTCAACGTACACTCAATGAGACTGTAATACCCCAGTGCCTCAGACATCATCATAATATATAATATATTGGTATACACTTCATTTAAAATTCATAATATATTGGATTACAATACAGAAAATCTTTGATAACCCAACGATTTAAATCGGTCTAAAGGGTGGGACCGGATTAGATGTTTCCATTTCACATTCAATAAAAACGTTAGCTTCTTTTTTTATTTAAGCTGATGATGAATGTGATACTCAGAGTGCATCAATCAATTTTACTCCATGGCGCGCCATGACCTAGTGGTTGAAACGCTGGGTTCGATTCCCGGCTCCCATAAGGATCATTTTTATGAATTATCTTAGGCTCACTCAGCATCGTGAGGGAAAATGAGTAGCTAGTTGAATAGAGTAGTAGGGAATCCGTCTAGGAATATCTAGGAGACCCGGGCTTGATTCTCGGCTCCTCCTAAAGATTTTTATTAGAAACTGGGTCAAGAAGGGTTGGTTTACTCATCCTTCGGAAGGAAAATTACTAATAATTATTATAATAAGGGACGAGTTCAATATAGAAAAACTAAGTAAAAGTTGTGATTATTACCTAACAATGACCTAAATATTCCTCTGCGTACCTTGATATATTTTTTACGGTAGCAATTTGAAAAAGCCTAATCTCTTCCAGATATATGTATATACGTATACTATTTACAGATTACTTTTACATCATAGTAAGCAAATGTTTTTATTTTAATAATAACAGGAAATTCAGCAGGTGACTTATTCCCCGGCTGCCAGGAAAGTATTACCCTCTCTTTTGGTCGTATTTGTTTAACTTAGGTGTTTTTATTTGGGGGGGGGGATCGCACACCCTAAAAAGGGGTGGCTTTATAAAAACCAGAAACCGTTATTTCCACCTGTCTGTTATGCTTTTGTGTCGCCTGACAAAGCTAGAAGCATACAATTTTACTTGGTGGGCACCATCTGATATTTACTCAATCACTATTTATTTAGATACGCGATATTTTTCATCTTTACCTCATTTGATGCCCCGATGGTGCACAAAAATAAAACCAGCCCCATGAAAAATGAAGAGTCAAACATTAATACTATATTTGTGTTGGAGCTTATATGAACTAAAATAACAAAAAAAAACATTAAAACCCTCACTCAAAGCCTTTTTTTAGCCTTAACGAAACACTTAATTATGTATTGGGACACACTTAAGTAGAATTTTTCTATATGCGTATTGAATTTTCAATTCAATAATTATCCTTAAACACTTATTATTATTGCAATTTTCTTACGCGGCAGAGGACGTGAACGACTCCTTACTGTCTTATTGCCCTCTATTAGAACGTACATCTAGTGACATAGTTACAACTTCCAAGCCGCCATTAGAACGTCAACATTCTTTTGGTAATATCTCAGAGTGTCTTCTCAATCTTCATCAAGCTAATGCCAGTCCCTCTCTCAATTGAGCATGCACCATTTACCGTGTCAGCCTGCTTGAGTTCCACGTCGTCTGCATTCAGCTATTATAGGAAATCTTGTAGTTCTCAAATATTTATATTTACTCTATTATAATTCTAAAGGGTACGAATGGTCCAGAGGTGGAACGTCAATGGCAATCATGGTAGGGTTTGTGACCTATTCAAAATGGGAAAGGAGTCGAAGAAGTTTAAGAGGTGGTCTAGGAAATCACTCACGGAAACTGGGAATTAAGATGCTATTTTCCACGGTTTAACAAATGTCGAAGTTTTTGTTTTATTTCCATGCATTGATAAGCATTTAATTGATAAGATTGATAAAACTTCACCTTATAAATTGGAAGTATATCTGCCATATAACTATAACAAAGCCGATAGAACAGCAAATAATTCAGTCATCTTATTTCGACTACGACTTAATGCCAAGCCTGAAGAGTGAAGTTTTACTATAAAACAGTTTTTAGCAGACGACTTAATTTTGATATGCTATAAAAAGAAAGTCCATGGCAAAACCCCTCGCGAAGAGATAAGAACCGACTGAAGGTTGTTGCCATGGTTAGTAGGTAGGTAGGAGCTACTGAGATTCTAGTGCGATCTTCACTCGGCATAACCTCTTAACCTTAAATTCTGTTTTGGAGTCAGATTCGGTACTTTTTTTTCGAGTAGCCACTCATTTATCCCCTTTAGTTGGACTTAATCCCAAGCAAACCCATCCCCTAAAGAAAAAATCCTTAGGCGTGCCGGGTATCCAACCCGGGTCGTACTCTTCTTCAGTTGTTTTAGCAAGTGAAAGAAGTGTAATCGCTTTATAATTTTACATTAATGCAAGTAAAGAAAATTAATGGGAGAAAACTGGAATGAAGAAATAAAATTCCATACCATAGACACGCAAACACACATAAACGCTAAAGCGTTTAATTAGTATTTTTGTATTGCACAGAAAACTGCAAAATTTATTTTTTGTTTATAGGTAAAAATTTTAGGAGTCCAAATGTAATCATAAGTGAATGTTTTATATCTCATAGAAGGATTGTATAATAAGGTGTATTTATATTTAGGTTTAGATAGGAACGGATGGAGAAATAATAATTTGTGAGAAAAGTTTTCGGTATCAAAACATATTTATTTTTGATTTACAACCTGAGACGCATGATGAACAGATAAGGCA
Source organism: Acanthosoma haemorrhoidale (assembly GCA_930367205.1). Classification (NCBI taxonomy): domain Eukaryota; kingdom Metazoa; phylum Arthropoda; class Insecta; order Hemiptera; family Acanthosomatidae; genus Acanthosoma; species Acanthosoma haemorrhoidale. The sequence continues at coordinate 75,445,619 of OV884015.1, read as the reverse complement.
AGATTACTGCATGAGCTGCTGCGTTCATGAGCAGATGGAGTTGGTGGTGTCGCACTCGACGACTCCGGTCATGAGGCGGTCGATGCTGCATCCCTTGCACTTGCCGCAGATGCACCTCAAGCCGTCCCCGCACTTGCCGAGGTGGTGGTCCCTTCCTCCGCACTGCTGTCCGGGTCCTGCCTTGCACTGGAGCCAGCCGCATGCGTCTCTGGTCATTCCGTAAAGGCACGACTTCGTCGGAAGGACATCGCACTCTTCGCCTCTGCAAGGCTTGCACTGGTAGTAGTCGAGGCTGGACGCAAAAGCCATGGCGGTCACCGCAGTCAGGAGCAACAGAACGGAGTACATCTTGCTGTGTCTGTAGGGTCTTAGGGACTGAGGCCTTCTCAAGGGCTACACGAAGCTTATATATCGTCCTAGATGCCCTGATTGACGGTCCATTAAAGAATGAAAATGTGATTAATGAGGAATTTGCGTCTATCGATTAGGTCTCGGCTGGAAAAAATAATTATGCAAATGCTATCTTGAGCCCCACATTATTTTCAGTTATCCTAAAAATAGCTGGGCTAGAACAAAGCCTAGTTTAGTTCAGAATTTAGCTAAAGAATAAACACTACTGATTAGTATTGTAATTGTACTTGGTCAGTATTATAATTAATTCCGTTTCCATTTCAAATCACCAGACACGACATAAATATCCGATCTTTATTGTAAGGTCTATAGACTTTATTTCTTTAAAATATCTTTTGAATTAATTTTCTTGTTAACAAAAATTTAGTTATTGAAGTTATTTTTATGCTTCTGCTCATTAGTTTTTTCTACGTTTAATGTGGCTTCCTTATATCTAATGTTTGCTAACTAAAACCTAATCAGCACTTTCCGAAGTGTTTTGGAATGTACCATTAAAGTTTTAGATTGAATGAATTATTATTACGACCACTAAGGTTGTTATGTGAGGACACATACAGACAGATATATAGACGTAAAATGATCGTATGATAGTTAACATTTCCCTTTTAAATACGTCCTATTCATGATAGATGTAAATAATATTCGTGTTATACTCATAGTATTTTTCAAATTCTTCTTTCTATATAATTATTGATTACACGATTTTGTTTGTAACTATGAAACGCAAATATTGTATGCCTCTTACTGGATCCTTGTGGGTAGATGGGGAAAATACACAAATCAATATTACATTGATTATTTGATCATAGTAATATAGGGCCACATTAATCTATCAATCTTTATACACAACTAACCCTGAAAATTGCCTAGTTGTATTCCACCACAACACTTATTACAACTTCTGTTTATGATCTGCCTAAAATCTATTGATTTTAGAATTATGATTATAATTTATTTGTTTGTATATGTATGAAAAGAACACTTACCTATCAGTATTACAAAAAACTGCTTGCTTGTTTTTAACATTGTGTCTTTATTAATATAAGAAGAAAATTATTCTTCTAAGTATTCTTATCATCTTTAATCAGAAGGCAACAGAAGATTATAATGTCCCACATTTCGAGATGTGTCGGTTCAACCGCGTGAAATTTGATTCCATACTTAGAGTGGAGTAACAGAGGTTTTTTTAAGATACATCCATTTCATTTTTTATTTTCTGTTGATTCCTCAACGTCTGCACCGTTGAACTAAAATGGATTTTAACACTTAGATCAAAGCTGTTTTCAGTCTTGTGAGTTTAAAACGCCTGCCTAATGATTTATATAAACGCCGGTAACGTCTGTCGTGGGCTGTTATTTTTTTTGTCCGCTTGTTTAGGTTTTTTCAAACGACTGTCAAGGTACGAACTAAAATAACACCCTTCATCTGTAAAAGCCTGTGCCTTAGGAATACGGCAGGCATTCTTCTTTGTAAAGAAATTTTTAAGGTACTAAATTACTGATTTTTGTTTCATTATAATAAATCACGTTTAAAGGAACATACCAAATAATTGTTATTGATTGTGTGAGTAATGGTGTGAGGCAGGGATACGCTCTTGCCTTTATTTTAATGACAGGGATTCACCTGCGATTCTCAACATTCTTATTCAATTAATATATAATACCCTATATTTCCTATAACGTTATTTTTCCACGTACCCGTGGAAGACATATAAATCGCTGCTTATTCGATCAGCTTTGGTTTCGTTGTACGGTGGAGTTCTGGTGGCTATAAGACACGGCATCACATGGATGAAAGTGGCTCCGCCACTGAATACATTTGATGTCAGACTCCAGGTGAAGATAAATTTGGGGACACCCATTAATCTCACCGCCATGCATAAGAGACCGAGGGCGTCTCTCCAAGAGTTCTCAGCTCTTTTTAAAGAGTGTGCCAAGAGAAATAACCACTGGGTTGTCGGAGACTTAAATGTGCGGCATTCCTTGTGGAATAATGCCACCACCAACCCAGCGGGGAGAGCCTTGGAGCCTATACTGTCGTTCACCCTCAGATCTACACCTTTCTTCATAGAGGTAACAGTGCACAGACCTCTACCCTAGATCTTTTACTCACAAAACAGCCACACAGGATAAACAATTGTGAGACCCTGGACCTAGTAACGACCGACCACCTGTCAGTATTGTATTCAAGTGACGGTAGAGTTGTGATCCCGCGTCCCACGAAGTACGACTATCATCGGGCTGACTGGGACCTATATCGAGCGCAACTTGAACACCAATTGCATACGGTTCCTGTTCTCCGCACTACAGAGGAAGTGGATCGACAGGTAGTTTTCCTGACCGAGGTTATCGTCGATGCAGCAAACACTGCTATCCCAAAGTTTAGCCCGAAGCCACCCATGCTACAAAATCCACCGGACCATATTCTTCGACTTATTGCATTACGCAATAATTGGAAGAAAAATAACTGGTATAGAAAAAGGAATCGTCGAGCCAAGAAAGTTGTAAACTCTCTTACAACACAAATCCGTGGCTTGATGAGGAATTGGAAGACGGCAAAGTTGCACGAACGGCTTCATGGCTTACATGGCGATTTCCATAAGTTTTAGAAGCTCCTAAAGACTACTACCAAGAAGGACTCAGGTGTCCGTCTTCATGATGGAGACACCCTGTACACATCGGAAGAACAGGCTAAAATATTGGCCGACCAATATTGGCACTATACCGCATTGATATATAAATGTGTCCTCCGGCCAGCTCTGCTGTACGGTGCCCCACTATTTACCCACTATATACCCACTTGACTGACAATACAGCCAAATGTCTCCAACATTTCCAGAATGGAATCATGTGAAAAGTGGTCCGACATACCTCTCTCGAGAGGTTGAAGAACGCTGACCTGCACCCGTTGCTTGGTGTCCCGTCGGTGGGTGAGTTCATCCGGCGGAGACACATTAGGTTTTTTGACTCGTTGCAGCACCTGACAAACCCACTGTTTAACACTATCACCCCACCACCCCTCCCGCATCGATGGCAACAGACTGTCGGGGAAAAATTAGGTTAAGAATTAGTATGTAAGTTAGTTTTAAGGTTGATCAAAAAGGTGAGCCCCATCACCTTTATTTGTCAGTTTAGTCCAGTCCCGTATATCATTATACTTGTTTATTCATTATATAATTTTTATAAAATAACAAAACCTGTATATAATGTAGCGATGCTGCAGGAAATACAAACATTATTTGTAAATAGATTCGCCTGAGGATCTATAATTGTATATAATTATCTCTAAATTTAAAGGGGCTATGGGGAAAAAAAATAAATAAAAAAAAAGTAAATGAAAATAAAACCTTTTATTTATTTATTTATTCAGTAAGAGGAATAATTCTGTGTAGGTAGGGTTCGAATATAAGTTCGGAAGGGTTGATTCAGGTTTTGAAATGAAATCGTACATCTTAATGGGTGCTAATCGTAATTATCATGAAATGATAATTTGCCTTGGGCAAGAATTTCATAGGCATATTCTATCAAAAAGGGTCTTTATAAGACTCGTACGCTACTGACTCCCGCTTCAAGCTCGCCAAGGCAATTCTGAGAAACAAATTAAACTCGAGAGAACAAGTCTACGAAGGGTAAATGGTTTCACCTGTGGCGAAAACAGAGAAACCTGGATGTGTAACAGGACATGGTTTTGCTCCAGTGCATAAAGCTAAGAATGCCACTAGTTTAAAGACGTACACAAACACTCATAAATTCATTTGACAGATACATCAACCAAAAATATATATTTTAATTTGAAAATACAACCAATTCGAATAAATTAACATTACGTGAAATGAAATAAAAAGCAATTATGATACCAATGTATTTTTCATTTAAATATACAAAAACATTGGACCGGTACATAAACCGGAAAAATTGATACGCCCTTGTGCTAATCGCAGAACTGTTTTCTTTACACATTTGAAGATTGTAGAATGTAAATTTTTTGTACTGAAGTCAATGACACTACTAAAAATATGGCTTTATCGAAGTGATTATATGTAGTATAATTTATTAATTTCCCAGTTGCGGCTTATATCTTTCAACAATAGCGTCAATTACTGGTGTTTTATATTCGTGGGTTGTGATTAGCCATGAATTGCAAATGTAGTTATTTTTTCACCCTCGAGACCCAATCGATGCATGCAAATTACTTTTAATGGACCGTCAATCAGGGCATCTAGGACGATATATAAGCCCTGTGTAGCCCTTGAGAAGGCCTCAGTCCCTAAGACCCTACAGACACAGCAAGATGTACTCCGTTCTGTTGCTCCTGACTGCGGTGACCGCCATGGCTTTTGCGTCCAGCCTCGACTACTACCAGTGCAAGCCTTGCAGAGGCGAAGAGTGCGATGTCCTTCCGACGAAGTCGTGCCTTTACGGAATGACCAGAGACGCATGCGGCTGGCTCCAGTGCAAGGCAGGACCCGGACAGCAGTGCGGAGGAAGGGACCACCACCTCGGCAAGTGCGGGGACGGCTTGAGGTGCATCTGCGGCAAGTGCAAGGGATGCAGCATCGACCGCCTCATGACCGGAGTCGTCGAGTGCGACACCACCAACTCCATCTGCTCATGAACGCTGCAGCTCATGCAGTAATCTTGCCTTATCTGTTCATCATGCGTCTTAGGTTGTAAATCAAAAATAAATATGTTTTGATACCGAATTATGTATTTTTTTCATTTATTCTCACAAATCCCGACCCATATTCTACAATGCTCTCAATAGAATATAAAACCTGTCTGATTATCTTACCCGGATGCCATTAATAAAAGCTATGTAGTTAGTAAGGTGCATAACAGTTTTGAAACATACAAGGAGTTGATGATACAAGGCTCAATGGCTTCACTGTTTTTTTTACATCCTGTTACTACAGGTTTTACAGAAAAACTATGCATTCCACTCTTATTGTCCTCTTTATTAACTGGCTACTAAGGTATATCTACAATTTAGGAAAACGTTTAGTAGCAGGATGATGCTGCAACTAATTTCTTAGCCTACTTACTGACTAAGAATTCATGATGAAGTGTCAAAAAGTATAAACCCGATCTATATAGGAAAAAATCATCAATGTTATTGGTTGTATGTACTTATTTCTACCTAGGTAATCAAACAAAAACCTAGGTATCTGAAGAGCACATTCCCAGAAACGTAGTTTTAATATTATAATAAAATTTCATTTTAAATTTACTATTAAACGTCTGGTCTTCTTTTGATTCCAACGATATAAAGATTATCGTTTTTTATAGTCCAGTTCTATTCTGAGATATATCTTCGTCGTGGTTGGCAAATGATTTAAACACTTGTATTGTCTTCGTGGTTACAGCAGTCCATTACTGCCACTAGGAAAAACGAGTTAGCGAAATTAAACGAGAAGGCAAAGAACTGGAATAGAAGTGGAAGACCATAGAGGAGCAGCCAGTGTTAATCTGACAGGGTCGTCCTCAGCTTGATTTGTGATCTCCCTCACTGCTCTATTTACTACTAGTACCAGAGGGTGAACTGTCCCAGTGACAATGCAAATGGGGTCTTGTCTATTGGAACTGTTGCTCGTATCGAGAGCATTTAGTACTTAAGGACTAAAGCATTAAAACATCATACTCGTCCATCTAAAAGTGGAAGCTTCCAAAAGGGTGACCTTCGGTAAATAGGACCATTAGTGAAATGGAGGGAATTTATTATTTGACTTTATTATCCTAGGTACCCCCTAAGTACATTTGGTGAAGATACATCATTTTAATGTTTGTTGATCTATTCAAGTATTTTTTATAAACTTGAAGATGTCTGACCAAGGGTTTTTCTTTACTGATAATGAACATTTTTAATTTTGTCAGAAAACTGTGCTTTTTACTCCAGTAGCTGAAGACCAGTAGATTAGTCAAGACGACGATCCTTTAAGATAGAAGGCGCCAGTGGGGTGTAGTGACCAGGTTGTCATCAGTTATTGTTTCCAAGTTTTAAAAATAAAAATTCCTAAGTATATTTTTTAAATATTAAGGTAACAATTATAATTTTAGATCAAAAGCATTCTGTGTTCTTACGATCAGTCTTTTAATCGAAAGTAAATTTTGTATTGCTTCCTTAAGTCTTCATTTAGATTTACTAGTTTTTTTAGTTTTACATATCTGCACATCATCAAAACTATGTTAAGTGTTTTAACATGCCGCCTTAAAGCTGTTATTTTGTCTCAATTTTTGAAATAATTTTTGTTCTTGTGTATTCATATGGGTTCTGTGATGGAGTCACCTACTTAAATAAACCGCATCTGATTCCTGTGTGGTTTCTAAATTTTCATTTAATGTATTATAATAAATAATAATACTATAAGAATATTTTGAAAACCTTTCTGTGTCCCTTGCCTATTATATCGGATTGCACTGATTTGTAACAGTTAATAACTCTTCTTATTCCTCAAGAGGTTAAGATACTAACACCAATGTATTCTTAATGGTATTCGCGGGGTGTCTGAAATTCGTGAGATTGGAAATGGAGGAACAAGCGACTAGGAACGTGGGGCTCTGGTGGTGCATTTCAAATGCAAGGCTGTCGTCGTTTCGAGTTTGCATTAATATCACGCATTAATTAATGGATACATAAAGTTGCTAATCGGTCACACCTTCGTCCATGGGAGAGCTCAACAGGCTTTGATACAATAAGGTGGACGTTGGAGATGAAAAATAAAAACAAAAAATAATTATTTTTTTTTACCTTTCTTCAATGTATCCATTTATTTACATGTTAATAGCGGGTAGTGTTCTAACCTTTCACATATATGTGATACATCAGTGTTAAGCATACCCTTGGGAAAACTTTTGACAGATTGTGCTCCTCCAATTTCTGGGAAAATATCCACTAAGGCATTCATTCTACTTAAAAATATACTCGTGGAAAACTTATTTTGTCTTCATGGTGTTCAGAATTGATAAGAGCTCTTACATTTTGCCTACTCATTAATGCATTGTCATCTTAAGTGGTTAAGAACATGAACTCATAGGGTAAAGACGGAACAGTAAGTTATTAGACATAGTCCACTTGGTAAGTGGGTGAGGCACAATAACCTCCATTAAGTGAATTGAAACGTTGATTAAAACATTCCCGTTTATCATAAAAAAAATTAGGGGCCGAGCTCCGTGGGGCGTATATTAGCTCCTGCCGGAACGGCTTGCCTAGCAAAGAATGGTAGAACATATAAGATAAGACATTCGACGCCATCTAAAATGTAAATTATTTATTTTATAGCGTTGTAACTAGTGTCTGAGAAGTAATCTATTATCACATAACTCATTACGTGTCTCGTAGCGGTTTGTAGTAACTTGGCAAAAGGATGTATTACTTAATTATAATTTGCATGTGGTTGTGGGAAATAAGTGATTAAGTCTAAAAACATGTATTTTTAGGGAGGGCTCCAACATTCCTGAAAATGAAGTTTTGCTGAAAATTGAGTATTTTTGCACCATTAAAAACCAAACCCACTGAAAATCAATAGTAGCCATTACTTCACCGGCGAACAAATCCAACCAAACCATATATGTGCACTTATCTCGTTTTGACGTCTGCTTGAATTGGCCACTTATTCTCTGTAGTCACACTTTTAATAATTTGTATATATTATAATACCAGTTCTGAAAATTATGTCTAAATTAGCTGAGTTTGGCGGCTAAGTTGTCAACATACACTTTTATTATTCAACATATATGTATCACATATATATAATATTTTTAGAATAATCGTAAATTCGTCAATATAGTACATAAATACTGCAAAAGGATCATCTCCTCCTTAAAATAAAACTAACCTAAAACATGTTTTGTAATGAACGAGCCTACACTTAATTATTTAGGCTTGTTGATTACAGCTGCTTTCAATTACTTCCTGCAGTGCATGTGGGTGTTACCGAGTCAGATCCCCTTTCGTTAATTAATTCCTGAGATCGTTTGATTGTGTTTGTAATTGCACCCTCGTGTACTCCTAGCCAAAGGTGGGAAAGCTTAACTGTCATGTAGGGATCGACTCGTTAATACTTATTTTGTTAATAATAATTAACGGTGTACCAATTATTGGGAAAAAAATCTATTGCCAAAGGGCCTATAGTCCTCCTAAAGAGGAACTCTAACCCCTGTTTTCTTAACATTAATTTGTATATCTTATCGCCCATCAGAAATATTATAAAAAATCATCAATCCCGATAGGATTTTGAAGTTGACACGGATTTATAACATACAGTCATTGAGCGTTCAATACAATATTTCGAAAACAAACAATTTATTATAGGAACCTTTATTTAGCATTCGATGCCTACTGGTATAGAGCTAGTCTATATTGTGCATCAGCCATCTGCTAACATAAGTCATCTGATTTGTTTTATTCAATAAACATTTTCAGTTGTGAACAGAACAATGTACGGTTTCTTATGGTGCATCGTTGCGTTCTATATTTGTCAATTTCTTCCTTCCTAACCCTCTAACATCGATTCTTGCAATGTTTATGTGCGATACATTAAATGTATATAGCAAGAGTACCAAACAACAATACTTTCCTCTCCTCATTTTGTCATCAAAAC